>CM042422.1:18457292-18472292 GCA_023634145.1 Thymallus thymallus
TCCCTCCCTTTGTCTCCCTCCCTCCCTCTCTTTGTCTCCATCCCTCCCTCTCTTTGTCTCCATCCCTCCCTCTCTTTGTCTCCATCCCTCCCTCCCTTTGTCTCCCTCCCTCCCTCTCTTTGTCTCCATCCCTCCCTCTCTTTGTCTCCCTCCATCCCTCCCTCTCTTTGTCTCCATCCCTCCCTCTCTTTGTCTCCCTCCATCCCTCCCTCTCTTTGTCTCCATCCCTCCCTCTCTTTGTCTCCCTCCATCCCTCCCTCTCTTTGTCTCCCTCCATCCCTCCCTCTCTTTGTCTCCCTCCATCCCTCCCTCTCTTTGTCTCCCTCCATCCCTCCCTCTCTTTGTCTCCCTCCATCCCTCCCTCTCTTTGTCTCCCTCCATCCCTCCCTCTCTTTGTCTCCATCCCTCCCTCTCTTTGTCTCCATCCCTCCCTCTCTTTGTCTCCCTCCATCCCTCCCTCTCTTTGTCTCCCTCCATCCCTCCCTCTCTTTGTCTCCATCCCTCCCTCTCTTTGTCTCCCTCCATCCCTCCCTCTCTTTGTCTCCCTCCATCCCTCCCTCTCTTTGTCTCCATCCCTCCCTCTCTTTGTCTCCCTCCCTCCCTCTCTTTGTCTGCCTCCCTCCATCCATCCATCTCTCCCTCCCTTCCTCTCCTTCGCTCACCTCTACCATTCTGTCTGAATTACAGTGTATGCTCCCTTTGTCTCCCTCCCTCCATCCCTCTCTTCCTCTCTCTCTTCCTCCCTCACTCCTCTCTTCTCCTTCCCTCCCCTCAACCACAAACTCACTCAATCTTCTCTTTTAAATCTATTTTTTATCCATTATTATCTCTATCTCATAAATTTACATATGGAATATACAGTGGCAAGAAAAAGTATGTGAACCCTTTGGAATTACCTGGATTTCTGCATAAATTGGTCATAACATTTAATCTGATCTTCATCTAAGTCACAACAATAGACACACACAGTGTGCTTAAACTAATAACACACAAATGATTGAATACATAATTTAAACATTCACTGTGTAGGTTGGAGAAAGTATGTGAACCCTTGGATTTCATAACTGGTTGACCCTCCTTTGGCAGCAATAACCTCAAGCAAACATTTTCTGTAGTTGCGGATCAGACCTGCTCAACGGTCAGGAGGTGTCACGTTCGGGTGTGTAGAGAGACCAAGGCGCAGCGTATCGATAGTTCGACATGTTTATTGAACTAACTGACGAACTATACAAAATAACAAATACAATATATAATGAAAGGGAACACACGTAGCACGAACACGAGACAACATAACAATGAACCACGCCAACGGAGTGGAACATAGACATATAAGTAAGATCCCTAATTAGAGGTAATGCAATGCAGCTGCCTCTAATTAGGGATCCCACACACAACACCACACAGACGTAGAAATAATAGATCTGCCAGACTCTGACCATAGATATATAGAGAAGCAAAGCTTCTCTATGGCCAGAGCCTGACAGTACCCCCCCCCCAAAGGCGCGGACTCCCGGCCGCAAGAAAAACAAACACAAAAACATGAGGGAAGGGTCAGGGAGGGAAAAACATCAAACATAACCCATCGCCGGTGGCGGTTCCGGCCCTGGCGAAGTGGATGTCCTCCTCCTTATTTCTACTGGGCCCGGACTGGGCCCCAGTGTGGCTGGCGACTCAGGCCATTTAAAGGGGCAACCCACCGGTCCTGAAAACAATGGTGGGGAAAAAATCTCAGGCCATGGAGCGGGGCAAATAACCGGGCCAGGACTGAGCACAGGTGTGGCAGGCGACTCCGGCCATATAAAGGGGCAACCCACCGGTCCTGGTAACAACAATGGTGGGGAAAAAAGTTCAGGCCATGGAGCGGGGCAAATAACCGGGCCAGGACTGAGCACCGGTGTGGCAGGCGACTCCGGCCATATAAAGGGGCAACCCACCGGTCCTGAAAACAACAATGGTGGGGAAAAAAGTTCAGGCCATGGAGCGGGGCAAATAACCGGGCCAGGACTGAGCACCGGTGTGGCAGGCGACTCCGGCCATATAATTATCACGGGAGGCTCCGGGCTGTCGAGCGTCACGGGAGGCTCCGGGCTGTCGAGCGTCACGGGAGGCTCCGGGCTGTCGAGCGTCACGGGAGGCTCCGGGCTGTCGAGCGTCACGGGAGGCTCCGGGCTGTCGAGCGTCACGGGAGGCTCCGGGCTGTCGAGCGTCACGGGAGGCTCCGGGCTGTCGAGCGTCACGGGAGGCTCCGGGCTGTCGAGCGTCACGGGAGGCTCCGGGCTGTCGAGCATCACGGGAGGCTCCGGGTTGTCGACCATCACGGGAGGCTCCGGGCTGTCGACCATCACGGGAGTCTCCGGGCCGTCGACTATCACGGGAGTCTCCGGGCTGATGAGGCGCACCGACGGTCTGGTGCATGTAGCCGGCACTGGAGGTACCTGGCTGTGCACACGCACTGGAGGTCGAGTGCGGGGAGTCGGCACGGGACGTACCAGACTGGAGAGGCGCACTGGAGGCCTGGTGCGTGGAGCCGGTACTGGAGGAACCTGGCTGGGCACACGCACTGGAGGTCGAGTGCGGGGAGTCGGCACGGGACGTACCAGACTGGAGAGGCGCACTGGAGGCCTGGTGCGTGGAGCCGGTACTGGAGGAACCTGGCTGGGCACACGCACTGGAGGTCGAGTGCGGGGAGTCGGCACGGGACGTACCGGACTGGAGACGCGCACTGGAAGCCTGATGCGTGGAGTCGGCACTGGTGGCACTGGACTACTAACACGCACCTCAGGGCGAGTGCGGGGAGTCGGCACGGGACGTACCTGACTGGAGACGCGCACTGGAAGCCTGGTGCGTGGAGTCGGCACATGTGGCACAGGACTAATAACACGCACCTCAGGGCTAGTGCGGGGAACAGGCACAGGACGTACCTGACTGGAGACGCGCACTGGAAGCCTGGTGCGTGGAGTCGGCACATGTGGCACAGGACTAATAACACGCACCTCAGGGCTAGTGCGGGGAACAGGCACAGGACGTACCTGACTGGAGACGCGCACTGGAAGCCTGATGCGTGGAGTCGGCACATGTGGCACAGGACTAATAACACGCACCTCAGGGCTAGTGCGGGGAACAGGCACATGACGTACCGGACTGGAGAGGCGCACTGGAGGCCTGGTGCATGGAGTCGGCACTGATGGCACCGGACTGGTGACACGCACCTCAGGGCGAGTGCGAGGAGCAGGGACATGACGTACCGGACTGGAGAGGCGCACTGGAGTGTAGCAGACGGCCGGACCCAGACTGGGCACCGGTGAAGCGGACTGCTCTGACACTGGAGTGTAGCAGACGGCCTGACCCAGACTGGGCACCGATGGAACGGATTGTTCTGGCACTGGAGTTCTCACACGTGAAACCGGCATAGGACATACTGGAGTGGGGATGTACAATGGAGACTCGGCGCGGGATGTAGACAGTAAACGACCCGGACTGGGGATGCACACCGTGGGCACCTTTAACTCCAGCTCCCTTCGCTCATTCTCACACTCTTCCCAATTACGCCTACACAGCTCCATAATGTCACAATATACCCCCTTCAGGTATTCCTCTTCCTCCTTCTCCACCGTATTCCACATGGAGAGTGGTACTGGCTCGTCCTCCTCGTAGCCAGACCAACCCCATAGCCCCCCCCCGAAATTTTCTTGGGGTTGCCTACGGGCTCCGTTACCTCCGTTTACTCGATTACGCCGTTTCTCTCCTTTTTTCTCCTTAGCTCCAGTTTTACGCTGCTTGGTCGGGTGGTGGTTCATTCTGTCACGTTCGGGTGTGTAGAGAGACCAAGGCGCAGCGTATCGATAGTTCGACATGTTTATTCAAACTAGATGACGAACCATACAAAATAATATATAATGAAAATAATAAAGACACACGTAGCACGACACGAGACAATATACAACAATGAACCACGCCAACGGAGTGGAACATAGACATATAAGTAAGATCCCTAATTAGAGGTAATGCAATGCAGCTGCCTCTAATTAGGGATCCCACACACAACACCACACAGACGTAGAAATAATAGATCTGCCAGACTCTGACCATAGAAATATAGAGAAGCAAAGCTTCTCTATGGCCAGAGCCTGACAGGAGGACCGGTCTTTACGATAATGTTTCAGTTCAAAGGGTTCACATACTTTTTCTTGCCACTGTATACAGTCGAAGTGGGAAGTTTACATACAAAACTCATTTTTCAACCACTCCACAGATTTCACAAACTATAGTTTTGGCAAGTCGGTTAGGACATCTACTTTGTGCATGACACAAGTAATTCTTCCAACAATTGTTTACAGACAGATTACCTTTAAACTAAGTGCCTCTTTGCTCGACATCATGGGAAAATCTAAAGAAATCAGAAAAAATGTGTAGACCTCCACAAGTCTGGTTCATCCTTGGGAGCAATTTCCAAATGCCTGAAAGGTACCAAGTTCATCTGTACAAACAATAGTACGCAAGTATAAACACCATGGGACCACGCAGCCGTCATACCGCTCAGGAAGGAGACGCGTTCTAGAGATGAACGTACTTTGGTGCGAAAAGTGCAAATCAATCCCAGAACAATAGCAAAGGACCTTGTGAAGATGCTGGAGGAAACAGGTACAAAAGTATCTATATCCACAGTAAAACGAGTCCTATATCGACATTACCTGAAAGGCCTCTCAGCAAGGAAGAAGCCACTGCTCCAAAACCACCATAAAAAACTGCACATGTGGACAAAGAACTTACTTTTTGGAGAAATGTCCTCTGCTCTAATGAATCAAAAATAGAACTGTTTGGCCATAATGACCATCGTTATGTTTGGAGGAAAAAGTGGGCGGCTTGCAAGGCGAAGAACACCATCCCAACCATGAAGCACGGGGGTGGCAGCATCATGTTGTGGGGGTGTTTTGCTGCAGGAGGGACTGGTGCACTTCACAAAATAGATGGCATCATGAGGAAGGAAAATGATGTGGCTATATTGAAGCAACAACTCAAGACATCAGTCAGGAAGTTAAAGCTTAATCGCAAATGGGTCTTCCAAATGGACAATGACCCCAAGCATACTTCTAAAGTTGTGGCAAAATGGCTTAAGGACAACAAAGTCAAGGTATTGGAGTGGCCATCACAAAGCCCTGACCTCAATCCTATAGACAATTTGTGGGCAGAACTGAAAAAAGCTCAGTTACACCAGTTCTGTCAAGAGGAATGGGAAAAAATTCACCCAACCCATTGTGGGAAGCTTGTGGAAGGCTACCCGAAACGTTTAACCGGAGTTAAATAATTTAAAGGCAATGCTACCATATACTAATTAAGTGTATGTAAACTTCTGATCCACTGGGAATGTGATGAAATAAATAAAAGCTGACATTTTGTGGAGGAGTGTGTGTGTGTGTGTGTGTGTGTGTAAGAGTCCCTCTTACCATCACTCACACTGATGGCACGCAAGAAAAACTAAATCAACACATTGTTGTGGAGTGGAACCAAAAGATCAAGTGGCAGGCAGGGCCTGTTTATGAAATCTAAATAACTTCAATGTTTTGAATACTAGTAGACAAGCACTCTGTTTCATTGTCAACTATTTGCTATTTGTGTCCTTCTAAAGACTCAATTGCTGTAGAAACCATAGCACTCAGCCCAGTTAAAAAATATATGTATAAAAGTGAAAACAGATGCTTTTTCAACAGCAATTGCGCAATTGAGAAAAGAGTCAGTTAGTCGTTGTCTTTAGATTGGTATTATGATTCATAAATCAATAATATAAGTTCTCATCCGAGACAATACATTTCAAAATTGAAAGATGTGCTATCGCCATCACGAACTAGAACATTTTGCACATGGAAAATGACACAGATCTTATCTTCCCTCCAGCATCTGTTGAGTATTGGAGATAACAACTTTATACATGACTGTTTATTCAAGGCTAAGGCATGGTGGATAGCAAAAGGTGCGTGTCTGAGAGAAAGAACAAAAGAGAAAAAAAAAGGGATGAAGGTGATTGGTCATTTATGGTGAGCCAATCAGAAAATTATCTTGATCAAAAAAGGTGGCACCTCATTGGATAGGCCAATACATATAGGTGACCATACATGACTCTGTTTGTGTTTGGGTAAATCTCTGTGTTCGTATCAATGAAGTTCCATTGGTTTCAAAACAATCCAATGGTTCTGCATCTGGATTCAAGCCTTTAAATGCATTTGTGTTTTATTGTTTTGTGGAATAGTCAATGGAGTGAGAGATATCTGTTTTTGCAGGGCCGGATAATCGAACAGGCACACAGACCGGGGCCCCCGGTCACGAAGGTAGATTTAAAAAACCAAAAGAACTTGGTTATGAGAGAAAAAGTATTACTTGATTTGTTTAATATTAATAATTAACACATAATATGCTTAACAATAGTAAAGACATTTCTTTAGTGCCAATGTTGTGCTGCTGAGAAAGGATGGTTCATCTCTTCCATACTCACTCCCCGCATCTGGTCTAGGCGTGTGTTCAAGGACATGGGATAGAGATAAACTTGAGGAACAGATAGACCTGTATTGTTTCAATTTCTCTCTTCTCTCCTGGTCCCACGGCATGAGACAAAGAGCCTCTGAGAAGTGACCCATCCTGTTCTTTTACTGTCTTCCAAGGGCACAGAACGGAGGCTAGCTTGGTAGAAGGAGTAAACGTAACTATCGTTATCACTTGTTTGTGTGCTATAACCTCAGATAGCTTATGATGCCCTGATCTGCCAGGGAGGGGCTGAACCAACCATGACTAAGCAGTTTTTGTGTTTCTATATAAACCCCTTGAGTTTCGGCATTATTTGAGCACTCAATCGATTCACCCTGTGTGTGTGCGTGTGTGTGCGTGTGTGTGTGTGTGTGTGTGTGTGTGTGTGTGTGTGTGTGTGTGTGTGTGTGTGTGTGTGTGTGTGTGTGTGTGTTGTATTGACCTGCTCCCTTTGTTAACAAGATTTAAATAAATATTTAGTTTAAGTATAACTCTGACTTGTGTGATACATTTGTCTCTCCTCATTAATGAAAATGTAGAATTAACACCACAAGGTTGGGTAGCAAAATGTGTAGAATAGCAGGAAATGTACTTTAAAACAGCAACATTTTCTCTCTGCCTCTCTCTGGCAAAACGGGAACAAAAGCATAAGATGAGCTATAAAGCAGCTCATTTTTATCCAAATAAAGTGTTACCCAAAATGTTTTCTCTGCTCCATGGGAAAAAGTGTAGAATTGCAGGACATTTGCGTTAAAACCGCAACATTTATTTTAGCCTCATGACAAAATGTGTAGAATAGCAATATAAAACACCACATATTTATCTTATAGTCTTTACAAGTGTCCAGATAGATAGATAGATAGATAGATAGATAGATAGATAGATAGATAGATAGATAGATAGATAGATAGATAGATAGATAGATAGATAGATAGATAGATAGATAGATAGATAGATAGATAGATAGATAGATAGATAGATAGATAGATAGATAGATAGATAGATAGATAGATAGATAGATAGATAGATAGATAGATAGATAGATAGATAGATAGATAGATAGATAGATAGATAGATACTTTATTGACCCCCGAGGGGAAACTTGATGATAGCCATTTCTGTCCAGATGATAGCCACTTCACGCCAACAAAGACACACACACACACACACATATCAGTCCTTTTCCACTCACCACGCCTATTATCTCCACACAGTGAAATTTGTTGTCTATAGCCCTAATGGACTATAAACCCAAAGGTCACTCATTTTTTCCACAGCGATTGCTCACCAAAGTGGAAAAAAGCAGTTGGGTGGGGAAAACAGGAGATTGGTTTCGGGGGAAATACAATCCACTAGCTACTTTACGTTTGCCAAGTCAATAAGGCTTGATGGCTAATGGAGAGGGAGCTCCACTCCTGAAACATACTCACTGCTCAACCCCCCTCCCCCGCCCCTGCATGCGTAATTATCCACATTTACTATTTACCCGCTAATCAAGGATGACTTAAGAATATTCACGACTTCACACAAGACTAATTTACACAGTGTAATGCTAGTGAGGCGAAATGATGCTTAAGCGCCTACGCTGTGCTTGTCTTGAGGCTATGTGACAGTGTTTTGAAACCTGACTACAAATGCAGTTCTTTTCATCCCGACACTACAGACCTGTGAAGCTAGTATGGATGACTTGGGGCTAGAAACATGCCTGTCAGTTGCCCTATTGGGCCACAATCATTGCAGGCCAGTGCAATTGACTGGGACTTGCTCCCTTGACTTAAGCCTGTCCAAAAACGAAAAGTGGTTACCTAACATGATGACCAAACCATCTCCACCGCACACGATCAGGACACGCAGGTTGAAATATCAAAACCAACTCTGAACCAACTATATTAATTTGGGGACAGGTCGAAACATATAAAACATTCATGGACATTTACCTAGCTAGCTTGCTATTGTTAGCACATTTTTTCTGGGATATATTTTACCTGAAATGTACGAAGTCCTTTTTTTTTGTTGGATCATTGTAGATCTTCTTCTTCTGTGGATTTTATATGACGTTGGCAACCAACTTTAAGGTGTATTACTGCAACCAACTTCGTCTTACAATCACCCACGTGGGTATATGCTTCTAAAACCCAATGAGGAAATGGGAGAGGCAGGACTTTCAGCACGTCAAGCGCCACAAATAGAACCACGTTCTATTTTAGCGCCTGGCTATGCAGACTCTCGTTGACGCGTGCTGCCGGTGTGGTTAGCATAGAACCAAGACCTGTTAGGTCTCTAATTAACTGAAACACAACCCCACTATACATGATGCAAGTCTCAGTCAGTGTTAACCAAGCCTCCATAGTGGAGCACTATTGAGCCAATATGGCCGCACCCGCATCCAGCAGCAGCAGTAGCAGGCCTATGGGGAGCCCAGTAAGGGGGCAGGTGGCAGCCAGCCCCAGCCCCAGCCATTCAGAGATAGAGGAACTGATTTAGTGAGACAAAAGGCAATGGTCGCTATCCTGGTCTGTCACAACCGCTCTCAACCCCCTGACGCTGAGGCCGTCACAAGCAACACGCAGCAGAGGGGCCCCTGGGAGGAGGGGGGGGGCTGCGGGGGTCACACACAAACTACACTGTTACCCAGAGGTTTCCACGGGCAGAGACCATTTATGATCAACTGCTTTCTCTCTCTCTCTCGCTTTCCCTCTCCCTCTCTCTCTCTCTCTCTCTCTCTCTCTCTCTCTCTCTCTCTCTCTCTCTTTCTCTCTTTCTTTCTCTCTCTCTCTCTCCCCATTTCTCTCTGGTGCACTTGTCACACTCACTTACAGACCTATGGGAAATGTGTGTGTGGGGGGGGGGGGCAATACCTCTCTATTCCAAATCAAAGTCATGGTGGGATCTCAGCAATCTCACTGTGATTTCCCACCAGCTAAATAATGTGTGGCCAACGACTGAATGAAAAGCACCATGCAAGGAAAGCAAAGTGGCAACATTTAAATATGCTTCCTCTCCCTTTGTCATTGTGACTCTATTCTCCCTCCCCTCATTAAACCCACAGTGGGACTCCATATGATCCCCACTGGCCACTGCCCTGGTTAAGGCTGCCACCGCTCAGCCAGCAGCAGGCTAAATCCATTGGCCTCTCTGATCAGTCACAATTGAAAATACCATCAGAGTAAAATAAGAGAGGGGGATGGTGAAAAAAAAGAAGAGAGAAAATTCAATCAATATTTAATTTTCTCCCCAGGTGATATGTTCAGGAGCTAATCAGCAGAGAATGGAAATAGGACACCTGGAATATCAATTAGGTTGAAGTGGCCCACTCTCTCTCTCTCTCCCCCTTTCTCTGTCTGTCTGTCTGTCTGTCTGTCTGTCTGTCTGTCTGTCTGTCTGTCTGTCTGTCTGTCTGTCTGTCTGTCTGTCTGTCTGTCTGTCTGTCTGTCTGTCTGTCTGTCTGTCTGTCCGTCCGTCCGTCCGTCTGTCCGTCCGTCTGTCCGTCTCTCTCTCTCTCTCTCTCTCTCTCTGTCTGTCTGTCTGTCCATCTCTCTGTCTGTCCGTCTGGCTATATTCCTGCTGACCTGACTGTCTCTCTCTCATCCCCGTACCACTCACTGTTCCTCAACTATACCTCTTTATTTCTCTCTCTCTCTCCTTCTCCCTCTCTTCTCTCTTCTCTCCTTCACCATAACCACTCACCTCTCATATCAAATCAATGCAAATAGTCTAGGTAGCCATTTGATTAGTTGTTTGATTAGCTGTTCAGGAGTCTTATGGCTTGCGGGTACAAGCTGTTAAGAAGCCTTTTGGACCTAGACTTGGAGCTCCGGTACCGCTTGCCGTGCGGTAGCAGAGAGAACAGTCTATAAACAATCGCTCTCCCATGTGTCAGAGGCCATGAGTCATTCACATGATGCATTGCGTGTGTTACAATAACACAGACATAGGAGTGTTACTGTACACATATAATTAGAATTCCTAGAACCTAGGGGAAGGGATTTGAATGGGAATATCTGTTTTATGTATTCTAATTCTGTGACAGTACCATTCCATTCAAATTTCTGGATGGGCAATAACCCCCTGGTGTGCCTATAATGAATTAGATTAGTTTTTATACCATTATTACCCCTCATTAAAACATGTGCACCTGTGTCAGTGCTTCTCAAAGATTGTACTTATGAGTATAATGTGACAATATACACTGAGTGTACAAAATATTAGGAACACCTCCCTAATATTGAGTTGCACAGCCTTTAGCCCTCAAAACCTCCTCAATTTGTTAGGGCATGGACTCTAAAAGGTTTCAAGCCTGGATTCACCTTGTCAGTCTATTTCATGGAAAAAGCAGGTGTTCTTAATGATTTGTACACTCAGTGTATAAGTCTTCTCAAGCTTGTAAGTTCCTGACACATTTTTTATATTAATTTGAACCTTTATTTAACTAGGCAAGTCAGTTAAGAACATATTCTTATTTACAATGACGTCCTACACCGGCCAATTGTGCGCCACCCTATGGGACTCCCAATCACGGCCGGTTGTGATACAGTCTGGATTTGAACCAGGTTGTCTGTGGTGACGCCTCTAGCACTGAGATGCAGTGCCATCTTTCATTTTTTTTACTGTATATATCTTGTTCTTAATTGAGCATTAAGGTTTCCATTTTCTATCAGTGGTGGAAAAAGTACCCAATTGTCATACTTAAAAGTAAAGATACCTTCATAGAAAACGAAAAGTGAAAGGCACTCAGTAAAATTCCACTTGAGTAAAAGTCTAAAAGGATTTGGTTTTACATATACTCAGCCAAAAAATAAACATCCTCTCACTGTCAACTGCGTTTATTGTTCAGCAAACTTAACATGTGTAAATATTTATATGAACATAACAAGATTCAACAACTGAGACATAAACTGAACAAGTTTTACAGACATGTGACTAACAGAAATTGAATAATGTGTCCCTGAACAAAGGGGGGGTCAAAATCAAAAGTAACAGTCAGTATCTGGTGTGGCCACCAGCTGCATTAAGTACTGCAGTGCATCTCCTCCTCATGGACTGCACCAGATTTGCCAGTTCTTGCTGTGAGCACTGATGGAGGGATTGTGTGTTCCTGGTGTAACTCGGGCAGTTGTTGTTGACATCCTGTACCTGTCCCGCAGGTGTGATGTTCGGATGTACCGATCCTGTGCAGGTGTTGTTACACGTGGTCTGCCACTGCGAGGACGATCAGCTGTCCGTCCTGTCTCCCTGTAGCGCTGTCTTAGGCGTCTCACAGTACGGACATTGCAATTTCTTGCCATTGCCACATCTGCAGTCCTCATGCCTCCTTGCAGCATGCCTAAGGCACGTTCACGCAGATGAGCAGGGACCCTGGGCATCTTTCTTTTGGTGTTTTTCAGAGTCACTAGAAAGGCCTCTTTAGTGTCCTAAGTTTTTTGCCTACCGTATGTAAGCTGTTAGTGTCTTAATGACTGTTCCAGATGTGCATGTTCATTAACTGTTTATGGTTCATTGAACAAGCATGGGAAATAGTGTTTAACCCCTTTACAATGAAGATCTGTGGAGTTATTTAGATTTTTACAAATTATCTTTGAAAGACAGGGTCCTGAAAAAGGGAAGTTTCTTTTTTTGCTGAGTATATAAGTATCAAAACAAAATCTAATTGCTAAAATATACTTAAGTATCAAAAGTAAAAATAATATAAATAATTTCAAATACCTTATATTAAGCAAATCTGACCGCATCATTTTCTTGTGTTTTTAATTTACACATAGCCAGGGCAACACTCCAACACTCAGACATAATTTACAAACAAAGCATTTGTGTTTAGTGAGTCTGCCAGATCAGAGGCAGTAGGGTTGACCAGGGATGTTCTCTTGATAAGTGTGTGAATTGGACCATTTTCCTGTTGCTAAGCATTCAAAATGTAACGAGTACTTTTGGGTGTCAGGGAAAATGTATGGAGTAAAAAGTACATAATTTAAATGTAAAAGTAAAAGTTGTACAAAATATATAAATAGTAAAGACACACCAAAAACCTACTTAAGTAGTACTTGTTTTTACTTAAGTACTTTACACCACTGGTTTCTATACTCACTCTAACTTAACAGTGTCTTAAAAAAACGATCTCCCATTCCAAAACTAGAACAAATAAATTCTTATCAGTTCAATTTATATTTTTGATTCCGATGTTGGGGATATAGTTGAACTGAAAACAATATAATGCAATCGTTATCCTCAGACTAAAATATCTGTATGCTTCTACTCTATTTCTCTACTGCAGGACTGTGGTTTTGGGTGAGTATACAACTGTTTATTTTCTAGTCTAGTGGCTAATGGGGAGAGAGAAAAGGTGATTGGAAGTGGTTGTGTAGTGGACAGGCTGGCTGAAACCAGCTCCACATGACACTGGTCATAACAGGCTCAGGTCGTCCCACTCAACCTGGATTTTATTTTGTATTTAATTAAACTTTATTTAACTAAGCAAGTCAGTTAAGAACACTTTATTATTTACAATCACAGCCTACTTACAGGGTCAGCCCCTGGAGCAAATTAGGGTTAAGAGCCTTGCTCAAGAACACATCGGCAGGTTTTTTCACCTTGTCGGCTCTGGTATTCGAACGAGCGACCTTTCGTTTAACCTTATGCACACATTTCCTCTGTGTTGTCTTAGGACTTTTTTGGTTACTATGTGATTCCATATGTGTTATTTCATAGGTTGATGTCTTCACTATTATTCTAGAAAATAGTAAACCCTTGAATGAGTAGGTGTGTCCCAGCTTTTGACTGGTACTGTACATATTACCTCAATCACCTCAAATAACCTGTACCCCCATAAATTGACTCGGTACCCCCTGTATATAGCCTCGTTTTGTTATTTTATTGTTACTCTTTATTTTTTTTTACTTTTGTGTATTTGGTAAATATTTTCTTAACTCTTAATTTTCTTAAAACTGCATTGTTGGTTAAGGGCTTGTAAGTATGCATTTCACGGTAAGGTCTACACCTGTTGTGTTCGACGCATGTGACAAATACAATTTGATTTTATTAGATTTTATTGAATTACTTAGTCTTATTACGAGTCACGTGAGGTATTTATAATATCATATATACTTTATATACACATATACAGTGGGGAGAACAAGTATTTGATACACTGCCGATTTTGCAGGTTTTCCCACTTACAAAGCATGTAGAAGTCTGTAATTTTGATCATAGGTACACTTCAACTGTGAGAGACGGAATCTAAAACAAAAATCCAGAAAATCACATTGTATGATTTTTAAATAATTAATTTGCATTTTATTGCATGACATAAGTATTTGATCACCTACCAACCAGTAAGAATTACGGCTCTCACAGACCTGTTAGTTTTTCTTTAAGAAGCCCTCCTGTTCTCCACTCATTACCTGTATTAACTGCACCTGTTTGAACTCGTTACCTGTATAAAAGACACCTGTCCACACACTCAATCAAACAGACTCCAACCTCTCCACAATGGCCAAGACCAGAGAGCTGTGTAAGGACATCAGGGATAAAATTGTAGACCTGCACAAGGCTGGGATGGGCTACAGGACAATAGGCAAGCAGCTTGGTGAGAAGGCAACAACTGTTGGCGCAATTGGAAGAAAATGGAAGAAGTTCAAGATGACGGTCAATCTCCCTCGGTCTGGGGCACCATGCAAGATCTCACCTCGTGGGGCATCAATGATCATGAGGAAGGTGAGGGATCAGCCCAGAACTACACGGCAGGACCTGGTCAATGACCTGAAGAGAGCTGGGACCACAGTCTCAAAGAAAACCATTAGTAACACACTACGCCGTCATGTAATAAATCCTGCAGCGCACACAAGGTCCCCCTGCTCAAGCCAGCGCATGTCCAGGCCCGTCTGAAGTTTGCCAATGACCATCTGGATGATCCAGAGGAGGAATGGGAGAAGGTCATGTGGTCTGATGAGACAAAAATAGAGCTTTTTGGTCTAAACTCCACTCGCCGTGTTTGGAGGAAGAAGAAGGATGAGTACAACCCCAAGAACACCATCCCAACCGTGAAGCATGGAGGTGGAAACATCATTCTTTGGGGATGCTTTTCTGCAAAGGGGACAGGACGACTGCACCGTATTGAGGGGAGGATGGATGGGGCCATGTATCGCGAGATCTTGGCCAACAACCTCCTTCCCTCAGTAAGAGCATTTTAGATGGGTCATGGCTGGGTCTTCCAGCATGACAACGACTCGAAACACACAGCCAGGGCAACTAAGGAGTGGCTCTGTAAGAAGCATCTCAAGGTCCTGGAGTGGCCTAGCCAGTCTCCAGACCTGAACCCAATAGAAAATCTTTGGAGGGAGCTGAAAGTCCGTATTGCCCAGCGACAGCCCCGAAACCTGAAGGATCTGTATGGAGGAGTGGGCCAAAATCCCTGCTGCAGTGTGTGAAAACCTGGTCAAGAACTACAGGAAACATATCATATCTCTGTAATTGCAAACAAAGGTTTCTGTA